>OY755040.1:52932990-52955490 GCA_963576565.1 Aspidapion aeneum | reverse complement strand
AAGAAAAAGTATAATTTGTTTTTAAAAAATCTTCTGTCTGATCCTCAAGATGTATCCATTCCTCCTTATCAGCCACCAAGATATGTTAAACTAACTTTTCTGGGTACTGTCTCTTTACAGATTGGCAATGTGTTAAACTCGTTAAATAAAAATATAAGAATAGTTTATGTCATTTTCCAGTTTAAAATCATATTTTAGTAGACTAAAAGACCATGTTCCGAATTTAGAAAAGAGCGGAGTTTATCTGTTGTCATGTGGTTCGTGCCCTGCTAAATATGTAGGACAAACGGGACGTAGTTTTAAAGTTAGAATTAGAGAACACCTTAACTCTCAAAAATCGCCGTCTGATAAACGTTCGGCATTCGGTATGCATTTGAGAGAGTTAGGTCATAATTTTAGTATTGATAATAACTTTAAAATGTTACATGATGCACATAAGGGTAGAAAACTTAATTTTTTGGAAAACTTTGAAATTGCTAAATTGGAAAATGATACTAATGTTCTAAGCTTGAACGAACCTTCCAGCGCCCACTGTAGAGAGGTAGCGAAAGTTATCAATTATTTTAATTAAATGTTTTTAAAAACCGTTTCTTGTCCCGATCGATTTTGTTTTATATTTTATTGATTTTTAACATTTTGTATTTACTCTTTTAAACTAATTTTAGTATTTTAAAAATTTCTAATTTATTTTATCTATTTTGTTTTTAATATTGTTATTTGTATTTAAATTTTAAGGTTAAGATGTTTGTTTAATTGTGTGGTTTTGTTTTAATTTTTTTTTTACTTGTGTTCCAGATTTTGTCCTTAAAAGAGGGATTTTTATTTTCTGTAAGTAAATTTTTTTGATACTTTTCTTTTTTATTAACTAAGATCCGCTTTTATTTTGCTTGCAGATCACACTTGATAATGATATTTACATATCGAAACGCGTAGTGTGTTTTGAAAAATAAAAAAGATTGTGAAGTATTTTGGACTTTCCCTTCAATCCTTTTCATAAGTACACAATGTGCCTGCACTAGCTGTTAGTTCCAAATAGGCTCCATATACCCTGTATGTGGTGATTTCCTGAATGGCCAGGTCACAAAATCCATTCAGAGAATCTCCAGATTTACCCACCCCCCTCATATCTATATTTTTTTACATACTTGTCAAAGCTTGTCCATTACTAGACTACCCATGGGTCAAGGCTTCTTTAGTTAGCTCTTACGACAGGCCTGGGGGTTACCTTGGTGCTATTATGCATATTCATAATCTAAAAAATCTGATAAGAAAGGGGCCCCTCTCCAACCCCCATGAATACACCATTGTATCAAATGTGTATTACCTTGGTGAGTGGTCCAACAGAGGGGTTCCAGAGACACAACAAAAAGGAGGACAATTTACATTTTTTGATCATACATTGTATAAACTTAAAAAATTTATTAGGCATTATATGATTTTCTTTTATAAAAAAATGTTTTTTTTCTAACATGCCAAAAGTTTTTTGTACCTCTAAAATTTTCTAAATACCTACTTTAAAATAAATGGAAATTCTTGAGAGACCATATTTATTACACAATAAGTATTACCAAAATAGTTTTTTTACTCACTTACATAGGTAATACACCAGAATGTGCCTTTGTATTTAAAGTTCTCTAGAAACAGGTGGGGGGAGGTGATAGCCTCCATCCTCTCTGGGATCACCACTGGTAAGGCAGACCTTAGTAGGAATAGGTAGAGGAAATTTTTGTTTTTAAGGTAGCTAGGTAAATAAAAAACAAGAAATTTATTTATTTAGTTATTCAACTGATAAACTGGGTTCTTAATGCCCAGGGTGCAACACCTTAGAGGGCCTAATACAATGGGTTAAACAAGTGGGTCCATACCTTATTTGTGAGCCTGGCCTGATTATGTGCTAAGGTAAACCAAGTCTACTGTACTGTACTAGTATTTGTACACTTGCTGTCGGCAGCTCACATAGTGCACAATGGTGACAAAGTTAGTGCTTAAGTATATATCATCTTTTAATGCTAAGCAGGCAGAAAAATGAAGGACCGATGTACCAAAATCAAGCATTATGTTTGGCCATGGTGCATTATGGTGTTATATAAACCAACCCTTGAGTCACAGATGTTACCTGTCATCTTGGGCGCTGTCACAATAACAAAATAAACAAATATCTCAATTAAAAATTGTGCAAACGTTAGAAGATAAAGTTATTACGTGCCCTACCACAGTACCCCACCAGTGGGAAGCAAAAAACATATTATTTTGGCCACCGCCTTCAGAAACCCTTAAGTTGGGTTTAAACAGAAACATAGCATAACATAAGATATCATTACAGAAGGAAACCGTAAGGCTGTGTATACAAAAAATATAATAACATGACATAACATACAAGCTTGGCCCAAGTACTTTAAATGAGGCCCCACACACTCTAAGTAATTGGTAATTGCAAGGGGAGAATTCCCAAAGTGGTCGGTGCTGGCAATTGACTCTGGTGCACTTTGCTTGGAATCAGGTGAGTCTAAATAAACTGACTACTAAAGCCTCTTGACTTGAAGTAAAAAAAAAACAGAAACCGAGTGTCATTCAAACCAATGAGATTAAAAAAATATTTTTTGATCTGATGGATTCAAACATTGTGTCCCTGAATGACAGGTTTTCATAATTTGTCATTAAGAAGCACTATTTTTTTTGAACATTCTGATTTGACTGTTTTTTACTAAACACACTCTTGACTACCAATTTTCACTTGTGCCAAGTAAGAAAAAATTAAAAAAGCATGTTACATTGCCTTGGTTTTTTTAATTTTTAGTTAAAAAAAGTTTTATTTACATTTTTTAATTTTGGAAAGCAGTTAAAAGAAATGAAGTACAAAGACCAGAAAGCATCCCAAAATGGGGCCCATTTGCTCACCCCTTGTAAATGTGAGCAAGGAAGCCAAAAAGGGGGTCTGCTTGCAATTGACTCCAACTCATTTTAGACAATTTTTTTTTATAATTATTAAAATTAAATTATATAATGTACAGGAAATTAAACATCTTTGCTTTAATACCACGAATGAATGGTAGTGGCGATTAGCACCCTTAAAGGATCTAACCCGGCACGTAGACATGCGTTTCTGGGTATGTTGTGCACAAATGTACGTATTGTGTATGACTCGGATAACAATTTAAATTCTATCTAGTAAATACAACCCAGTAGACTTCAAATTATATTTAAGGCCAGAAACTTAGTCATCATGATATACCACATAATGCCATAGTTATAGCCTTAGACCACTGGTGGGTCATATACCTTTTGACATAATCAACAGGGTACGGAGAGTCACAATGTGCCTGCACTAGCTGTTAGTTCCAAATAGACTCCATATATTCAATTCTTTATTGTACATCGACTTATAAAAGTATATACAATGTCAAATTTTACAGCAAAAAATACTATATAATATTACATTTAACTCTAGTCAATGATCAAAAAGGTCATTAATGCTATAGAAACATTTATCAATAAGGTAGCTCTGTAGTCTTTTTTTGAACTGTTTTTCTGATGTGACATTATTTATTTCATTAGGAATTTTGTTATATACATAACTAGCAAAACATTTTGGACTTTTCCTAAAAGCTGATAGATGAAAATTTGGAATCAAGATTTTACTTGTTTGCCTAGTATTATAGTTGACTTGTTGAAACTGTTGGGAATTTGCTTTTGTTTCTCCTTACAAACATAGCCGCCTCAAGTATCAAAATGCCATAAATAGTAAGTAGCTTTTGATTTTTAAATATAGGCCTACATGATTCCACAGGGCTCAAGGAAAAATCTTCCTTAAGATTCGTTTCTGAAGCACAAAGCACAAAAAAATTTCGCATGATTGACCCCAATAAAGAATCATGTATTTCAGATGACTGTAGACCAAAGCATAATATACGTATATAAGTTGTTTTGTTGTTAATATGTTTTTCAAACTAACTATTGCAAAGTATGCACAGTTGAGTTTTCCAGCTACATGGTCAATATGACAGGTCCAGGTAAGCTGGCTATCGATATGTAATCCTAAGAACTTATAGCTGTCAACCCTATCAACATTTACACCATTCATGGAGAGGACAAAGTTTGGTACTAACCTTCTCTTGTGAAACACCATGTATTTAGTTTTGCTCTCATTGACTAGCAGTTTGTTACTAGTACACCATTCATGAAACTTATCAAGCATGAGATTTGACTTTTCGATAAGAGTTTCTAGGGATTCACACAATATGACAATGGTGGAATCATCGGCATACAGAACGATTTTTATTTTATCCCCTGGGGACCAACAACTTTCTAGAAAACTTACAAGGTCATTAATAAACAGAATAAATAGGAGTGGCGATAGCACACTACCTTGTGGCACCCCATATCTTTGCTCACAAGTACTAGAGAAATCTGAACCAAACTTTACCTTTATTTTCCTACCTGTCATAAAAGAAGTAACAAGATTTCTGAAATCACCTCGAAACCCTAAAGCATTCAGTTTTTAAATAAGGAACACACTATCAACACAATCAAATGCATGTGTGAGGTCAAAATAGAGAGCAACAGTGAACTTGCTTGAGTCCATTGAGTTGTAAATTGCTTGAGTGAAATCATGTGGCAGTATTAGTTGACAATTTATCTCTGAAACCATGCTGTGCATTTGAGAGAAGGTTTTCATGATTCAGGAATGACCTCATTCTATTTACATTTATTTTCTCAAAGATTTTGGAAAAAGACAGAAGGCCAGTGATAGATCTATAATTCTCGAGAAGCTGGCAATCACCTTTCTTAAATAAAGGGACAACATGTCCTAATTTAAGTTTGTCTGGAAAGGTACCATTTGTAACAAACAAATTGTACAGAAACCTAAGTGGATACTTGATATAATCCCATATATACTCAAGAGCAAATACTGGAATATCCTCATTGCTACAGCATGCTTTCTTATTCTTCAATGATTTTATGGCTGACAAGGTCTCATCTATGGATATCTCATAGAAGAAAATGGAATTGACGTTATTTGCTGGTAAAGTACATTGGCTATGGGGTAGTACTGACAGTTTTTCTATTACACTACTGGAGAAATATTCACAAAAAGCATTTGCTATTTCGGCTGACTTAGTTAGGACAGAGCCATTTGTATCGATAAAGTACTACTAGTACCCTGTATGTGGTGATTTCCTGAATGGCCAGGTCACCAAATCCATTCAGAGAATCACCAGATTAACCCACCCCACTCATATCTATATTTTTTTACATACTTGTCAAAGCTTGTCCATTACTAGACTACCCATGGGTCAAGGCTTCTTTAGTTAGCTCTTACGACAGGCCTGGGGATTACCTTGGTGCTATTATGCGTATTCATAGACAATAGACAATAGACAACTTTATTAATCTTTTCAGCTACAATAATGTAGATAAGATACGTCAAATACAAAAAATATAACATTAAGTGTAAATAATAATAGTGTAAATATTTAAAAAAATAAAAACGAAAACACGTTTACAAAATTTGTATATATATGTATATAAATATTGAGAACAAAAATTTACCTTCTGCCCAACATGTAGTTTTCAAATTCAATTAAACTATAAAAAGTTTCTTTTAATAAAAGATTTTTGATTTCTTTTTTGAATCTTGGCAGCGACGTAGTTTGTTTGATTTTGTTTGGCAACAAGTTAAAGAATTTGCATCCAAGATAATGAGTACTTTTTTTTATATACTCATGGTTGTGTTTATGGATGCTGAAGTGGTTACGACTTCTAGTTGGATAGTTGTGATAAGAACTATTTAATGTAAAAATATTTTGGTGTTGAAAAATGAAAATGAGTAGTTTATATATGTAAATACTTGTTATTGTCATAATTTTATTATCCTTAAATGCAGAGCGACAAGTACCGTTGTAAGGTATATTGAAAATTAATCTTATAAGTCTCTTTTGACCTACCAATACTCTTTCCACATCCTGAGCACTACCCCATACTGCCACACCATAGGCTAGAGCCGAGTATGCATTAGCATAATACACAGTAATGAGATTTTTATGTGACTTAATCATGAAGTAGCATGTATTAAGTTTTGAGCATACACTACTTATGTGTAAACTCCACTCGAAATGAGTATCGACAATAGTTCCCAAAAATTTTGAGCTATCGCTAACTGGCAAAGGGATGTCATTAAAGATTATATTGAGGTCGGTAGGTTTACGGGACTTTGTTCTAAATTCCATAAAGACAGTTTTAGAGACATTTATAATCAGATTGTTTTGCTTGCACCAGTTCGAAAATTCATTTAGGGTTAAGTTGATTTTTTCATGAAGAAAATTTGTGTCTTTTGCGGATACAACGATGGACGTATCATCGGCGAACATAAACACAAGTCCCCACGTGATATATTCGGGAAGATCGTTAATAAACAGCAAAAATATTAAAGGTGCAAGCACACTGCCTTGGGGCGTGCCTATGTTTGATTCTGTAGATTCTGAATATGTGCTTCCTATTTTGATTTTAAATTTTCTATCTGTAAGAAAATATTTAATGCAGTTATTAAGGGGGTTTTGGATACCTAGTTTTTCGAGTTTTTTATATACAAAGTTAGGGTCTATGGTATCAAAAGCACGGGTTAGATCAAACAATAGTGCAACAACTCTATCGTCTTGGTCTAGTTTGTTGTAGATCTGTTGAACAAAGTCAATGCTGGCTGTTTCGGTAGAGTGCAGTTCTCTGAAACCGTGTTGGCTTGGAGTTAAGATCTGATATTTTTTAAGAAATTGATTTATTTGGTTGCATAGAACTTCTTCAAAGACCTTAGAGAAACTGTTCAACAAAGAAATCGGACGATAGTTTTCCACCGACAAATGGTCGCCCTTTTTATAGATAGGTAAGATATTAGCTTCTTTTAGGTGAGAAGGGTAGGTACCTTCAGATATAGATAGATTTATCAGAAAAGTAAGGCAAGTTATCATTTTCAAAGAAGCATTTTTCAGTAGGGATATGGGTATTTCATCGGGTCCCGCCGATTTTTTGTTTGGCAAGCATTTCAGTGCGAGTTTAACATCATATGTAGTAACTTTGGTAAAAGTAAATGATTTGTGATTTTTCTTAGTCGTTGTGCAAGCTGCGGACAAGCTGCCCTGGAAATGAGATTGGAGCTTGTCAGCAACAACAGAGGACAAGTAACTGCTAAAGTTGTTAGCGATCTCCATAGTATTAGTTATAATTACATTATTGCTATCCCGGATTTGATCTATAGAGTGTGAGGTTTTAGATTTTTTTCCACTTAGATTATTAATAATACTCCATGTAGTTTTTATTTTATTTTTTGAGTTATTAATTTTTTCGTTGAAGTATTTTTCTTTTTCATTTTTTATTTTAAGGTCAAACCGAACCGAACCGAACCGACTTTTGTAAAGAATTTTAAGTTGTGAATTACCAGTGCGTTTTTGTAGCCAGTGTAGATTTTTTAGTTCCTCCATTTCCTTTAGCAGATTGTTGGGAAGTATAATTTTTTTATTTTGAGAGGGCTTTTTGTTATTTAAGTTTTTAACTGGGCAACTTACTTGAAAACTCCAGATAACGCTTTCGAAAAATGCTCAAAATTTTTGTTTATGTCGGTATTTGTAAATTCAATAGTTTGTTGATCAAACCAGAAATAAAAATTATTTATAGTGCTACTATTAACAACCCTAATTTGTCTCATGTTCCCTTCAAGGGACGAGTCGACTGTGGAGGATATATTGTTTTTAGAGTTCTGCTGAACAATTTGACAAAAATGGCCGGAAAAACCTGCGTCAAAGTTTTTATAACTAAAAGACTCAGGGTGTGATGTAATGACATAGTCAATGCCAGAGGTACTGGTAGTATTATTCTTGTTGGTAAAAATTCTTGTCGCATCATGCACCAAAGAGGTTAATGCCAACGACTCTAAAATGTCGCTCAATATTTTAAAATATTTTTTGTCTTTACTGCCGGGCAGGCGGTCTATATTTAAGTCAGCACACACTAAAATATTGGAAAATTCATTAAGAATATTATTCAAGAGGTCCGAGAAAATGTCCAAAAATGTTTCATATTCAGTAGGTGTTCCAGGTCTGTATACTAAAAGTATGCAATAGTTTTCAAATTTAATTGCAGAGCATTCAATAAGTGTTTCCACAGAGTAGTCACAAATTTTTTTTAAAACTGAGCCCTTATTTACAACTTCTTTTTTCGCGAAGATAACCGTACCTCCGTGTTGATGGTGTTTTCTGCTAAAGTCACAAACTTTTACATAACCGTTCGGTGTAAAGAAAGGTAAGTTATCACTATTCATCCAAGGCTCAGAGAAGCAGAGAAACGTTGGATCGTACCTTTGTATATTTAACTCAATCAAATTAAATTTATTTGATAAACCCTGAACATTAAGATGCATTGCGGACCAGCAGTGATTTGTGGTTGTAGCTAAATTGTTGCTATCAGAATTGTATCTGGTTTCTAAAGACCTATTTAATTCTAAGATTACATTATTGTTGTTATTATTATTTTTTAATTTGTTTCTGCTTTTACCTTGATTTATTTTGGTGATAGTGTCAACTACTGTACCGCTGTTAAGTCCATCGACAATTGAAAAAAACTTTTTATGTGACTGCAAGCTGCTTTTCCCAAAAATGATTTTCCTATTTTGGTAATATTTCTGTTGTCACTGTAGTAATTGGTCCTTCTTATAATTGAGTTTGTCTCCAATACACAATCGTTTTTTATTTTTCTTAGGTAAAGTTGCTTAAAAAGAGAAAGGTTGCTGTTATAAATAATGTCATTCAAATTTTTGTCGTCATATCTATATGGTTGGGTTAAAATCAACGGATTGGTAGTTTTGCACTTTAAAATAAAGGTATTAATTAGGTCTTTATTACTTTTTTTGGGGCCATAGAATAATTACGTCATTTTTGGTAAATTTTTGTGACATTTTGAGTGCGGTATTAATTAATTCATTATCGCTTGCATTTGCTTTTATAATTGATGATATATTAATACCTGAAGCTTGTTTAGCCATATTTGGGACTAAATCTTTTCCCAAATTTCCGGCTACCAATAAAATTCTAGGCTTTTCTAATTGATTATTTTTTAGTGAGAATTGTTCTTTCATAATTAGAGTTGGTGCAATAAGATTTATAGTTGAAACTGGTGTTTGTGTTTCCATTTTATGTGCATCCACCTGTGTGTTGTAAGGTAGTTCAGATCTAAAAAAATCTGATAAGAAAGGGGCCCCTCTTGCCTCTCCAACCCCCATGAATACACCATTGTATCAAATGTGTATTACATTGGTGAGTGGTCCAACAGAGGGGTTCCAGAGACAACAAAAAGGAGGACAATTTAGATTTTTTAAACATACATTGTATAGACTTAAAAAATTAATTAGGCAGTATATGATTTTCTTTTATAAAAAAAAATTTTTCCAACATGCCAAAAGTTTTTTGTACCTCTAAAATTTTCTAAATACCTACTTTAAAACAAATGGAAATTCTTGAGAAACCATATTTATTACACAATAAGTATTACCAAAATAGTTTTTTACTCAGTTACATAGGTAATACACCAGAATGTGCCTTTGTATTTAAAGTTCTCTAGAAACAGGTGGGGGGAGGTGATAGCCTCCATCCTCTCTGGGATCACCACTGGTAAGGCAGACCTTAGTAGGAATAGGTAGAGGAAATTTTTGTTTTTAAGGTAGCTAGGTAAATAAAAAACAAGAAATTTATTTATTTAGTTATTCAACTGATAAACTGGGTTCTTAATGCCCAGGGTGCAACACCTTAGAGGGCCTAATACAATGGGTTAAACAAGTGGGTCCATACCTTATTTGTGAGCCTGGCCTGATTATGTGCTAAGATAAACCAAGTCTACAGTACTCTACTAGTATTTGTACACTTGCTGTCGGCAGCTCACATAGTGCACAATGGTGACAAAGTTAGTGCTTAATTATATGTATATGACCGATGTACCAAAATCAAGTATTATGTTTGGCCATGGTGCATTATGGTGTTATATAAACCAACCCTTGAGTTACACCAAAAAACAGACAGACTGATGAAAAAATTTTGACAGCACTTTTAAGGTTCACTCAGGACTGATAAGTACCAGGCAGGGACCCCTTGATTGGCCCTATTGTGCTATCCCTGACAAGGCATCGCACCAGGGTTTCAAGGAACCAGTCACTGTTTACCCAACTTTAGTTCCCTCTCAAAGATAAAGGGATACTCTAAAAGATGGGCAAATAAACTATCCTTTATGGCTGTGAGTGGACATTTGTTTAAACAAACACCAAATTGCTTGTTTTAAAAAAAACACAACCACAGTTTAGGTTAGAAAAGAAAACAACAAACAGAAGGCACGGTCCGTAAAGAAACCGGTTGCGTAACTCGGTGTTTAGGCGGCCGGGTCGTGACGTCAGGGCTACGTCACAGTTTTCCTAGAAATCAGCAGTCAAACGCTGGTTATACCGAAATTTCATCTTTTGCGAAGAAATTTTGAAATTTTTGGGTGTTTTCGTCTTGCAAGTGTTTAAATACCTGTTACGTGCTTACTATAAATGTATTAAAAACTAAGTAAAAGAACTGGTGAGGTTTTAATTATAATTAAAATTTAAACAAACACAAATTTTTCTGTGTGGATTGTTTCCTACCCATACAATGTGGGTTATACAAGGTTACAAGGGGAGCTGGAAAATAGACCTTGGGGGGAATGGGTTTTCTCTCTATACTGCATTTGATATCTGCAACCAACACATAATGTTTAAGATAACTTTTTGATAGTTATCATCACAATCAGTATAGGCCAGGACAAAGATTATGAAATGAACTTCACATACACATAGAAAATTACTAATAGTTTAAAAAATACTCAATGTTGTTGGCTGCTTTTAAGGCGCCTACTAAAAATAGTTACCTATTACACTGCATACCTACCTTTTCTTGAAAAAAAATTAAACTTAAAAAAAAGTAATTTTAATATTTCTTAAAAATTGAGGAAAATAATATTGCTGTTAATTTATTTTAAATATTTGATTTATTTTCCTAAAGAAAATATTCCAAATGCAAAATTAGGCTTAGACTACTTTCTACCAACTAAAATTAAAATACTTACGTAATTTTGAATGTAAAATGTCTTTGTTATTATTTTAAACTTTAGGCAAAAATTTTTTTGAAAAAATTGTTTAGAGTTAAATGGCCTATCAAAAAAAAATATAAAATACAGGTTATATAAATTTTTTAAAATGTTTTTTGAAAAACTCAAAAACTCCAAAAAGCGATGCTCTATTTTTTTTTAAATTTGAGTATCTTAAACAGCATTAAAAATTCTACTAATTTGCCAATTTAAACTTTTTGCTATCTTTAATAATAAAAAAGTTAGCAATGGTGGACACTTAACTTGGAACACTCTGTATAACGCTCAAGCAGGAGTGAAGTAATATTAACCTTGCGTTACAGTCGATGTATTTTTTATGATATTTCTTGAAAATGCGTTAAGAAGAGGTGATCAAAAATCCTGAATCTTTGCGTTATGTTATTTATGAATGTTCCCTTACTGCCTTATTAACTAGTCATTTTAACATCCTTTTTAAAAAAAATTTTGATTACATTTTACACAAAAAAATCTAGTTTTAGTTATTTCCTACCCACCAAAAAAAACCAATAATATGTGGCTAGTTTGCTTTAGAGTTCGGCGTAAAAATTTAATTAAATTGAACAAGAGAGTAGCAAAAGTATTTATAATCGTGTCCTGAATCTGATATTTATAAAACTATTGGAATTTTTATCATAAATTTTTAAATTATTTAATTTTTTTATAAATTTTGGTATTATTCCTGCTTTTAAATAGACCTATCTTTATTTCTCTCATAATGTAACGTATAGGTCTTTTTTTGTTGACCGTGGAGCAGGCAAAATGCCGCGTCATTGGCTGGGAGTTACCACACAACCGGTTTCTTTACGAACCTTGGATCAGGCCTGACACAATTTGACAATAAATCCTCCTTTTTTCAACAGTCATAATCGCTCTGGTCTTCTGGCCAAGCATTGTTAGGGGCTGTTCAAAAGTTTTGTAATAAACAGCTTAAAATACAAAATTGCTAAATTGCCGCTTGTTGTAGCTAAATAATAGGAATAAGAGCTTAAAATTTATGTTATTTAGCTAGCTAAATTTTAGCATGCTTATTAGCAATTATTTAACTTTAAAAGAACAAGTCCTGGGTAATATTACATCAATAGCCATTTTATCCATAAACACCTGCTATCAGAGAGGTTCTATAGCTAAAATAATTTCTAAACCATAGCTAGCTGTTTTACAGCAAAAACTAAGCTCTGACAACACTTTCATAGCAGAGTTTTTGCTTTTAAACTATATTGTCCAGTTTGTGTTACTTGGGTAGCTACTCCTGATAATTTACAGGCTAAAAAAAATAATATTTTTGTTTACTTCCTTTATCAGAATATCGAAAATAAGGGCAAAGGAAAAAACGAACAGAAAATATCCATGCAGGAAAAAAGCGCACACGGAAAAAGTCGCACGCCGTAACGAAAAACAGTATAAACGAAAAAAAGCCCACAGAGGAAAATTTGTAAAAATTTTTAATTGTCAAAAATCATTAATGGCATTAATGATTTTGACAAAAATCTAATCAGCTTGTTAGAGTGTCGAACACTATTTTAATTAAAAATTTTATAAAAATCTGTTTAGGAGCTATCGTGTTACGGACACACACACACACACACACATAGACCGACATCACGACGATATTGCTAAGATAGGTCAAAATACACACAAACAACACATTTTTCTCAAAAAATCCTCCATGTCCTCCACAATTTCGAGTAAATTGTGAAAACTTTATCAAAATATTGTAATCTTACTAAAAATGTAGGTATGTATTCGAAAGTGCTCTGCATTATTAGCCATGTAAACTTACATAGTGCACGGTAAAAATTTTTTCAATTGTTTTCATTGTAGATGTAGTTATTTTATTGAATAAATTGTTTTACCTTAAATCAATTTGTTTTAAATTAAGGTATTTCTTTTTAGTTCAACGCAGCGTTTAGTCTTGAAATGAGACTTTATTTTTCTTCTTTAATTGTTTTGTTTCAGTATACTCCATTTTGTAACAAAGCAAATTGTCTTCATATAAGTAATATTTTGCTTCCAGAGAAAACGGGGCCTAAGATTAATTCAGTGCCAACTTATAATAAAACAATTTCTGTTTCACATTAAAATAAAGAGGCAAGATATTTTTTGTGCTATGTCAAGAAAATATTCTCTTGGTGAATAGGAAAACACAAATAATTTTACTTCAAGCAATTTGCTTTGATCTAAGATAATTTTTTTACTGTGTGAAGATGTATCTCAAATATAAAATATCATTTTTGTTATCTTCACTAATCTTACATAGTGAAGATAACAAAAATGGTACATTTTCAAAGCCACAAATATATTATTTACATTAGAATAGAATATCTAGCGTAGACTAGAGGCCCTCGATACATTTGACAATTGTTTGGTGTAAAACAATTGTCAAATGTATCGAGGCCCTCTAGTCTATACTATTTGACCACTGCGCATAACTACTGTATAAAGCCACATTGGCATATTTAAAAAATATGTATACCTTTTTATGATTTTCAGCGTTTTTTGTATTATTTTTAAAGTATGCCAGAAATCGCAACGATTTTACAATTTACTTAAAAATTTGTTGTGTATGGTCAAAGATTCAGCGCACTTTAGATGTGTAAGTCTGGTCAGTGGCGGATCCAGGAGAGGCAGAGGGACCCGCCCCTCCAACTACTTATCATACTTAAAATCTTTTGTTTCAGTAAAAGCCAATGCGTAATCGCAATTTTTTCCAAATTTAAGTTATCGTATGCCGGGGCTATTTGAGACTTTTTTTTAAACTTTTTAGGGACATCCGGGGACATCTCAAAAACGACATAGTTTTTTTTTAAATAAATTATGTTTCAGATAGGTCAATTGAGGGGGCAAATATTCCAGAGAAAAAATTTAATAATGTTAGACTAATAACAAGCTCTCCAGCGGCGTCCGTTAATTGAAGTAATTAAAAAAAGTTGAAGAACCTATGTGTTTTCCAAGATTTATTTAATTTTATTAAAAACTAATATTTACAGAAAACCATGTATTACATTTTGGTATACTCAATAAAATTTCCTTTAAAATGAGGTGTAACACGATTAAATCGGTTTTATAAATAAAACATCAGGGGCATCCGTAAATTAAATTAATTTTGAAAAAATATAAAATAAACCATTTTTGTTACAGGTTTTATCTAATTCTCTCAAAAACTAAGCTTAACATGAAAAAACTTGTTCTACACTTTTTTATAGACAGGGAAATTCCCTTTTTAAAATTGTCAAACTCAGTGGGGTTTGACTTATAGCAAACTCTCCAGCGACGTCCGTCAATGGGGGTGATTTCAACAAATCATTAAAAAAAACATGTTTTTCATACGTTTTATTCAATTTTCTTAAAAACCAAGCTCTTTATCAAAAAATGTGTTCTATACTTCGTCATAGCCAATAAAATTTCCTTTCAAACGATGTATAATAAAGTGAAAGTTATTTTATATTTTCCAGTGGTGTTCTTAATTTAATGAAATTATTTAAGATCAATCCAAACTAATCTATTTTGTGTCTCATTAGCTTTTCGGTGGATAATACAGAGCGGCGGATAAAAGGTCGAAAGTACAAAAGGTCGAAAAAATAAGGTCGAAAGTACAAAAGGTCGAAAATACAAAAGGTCGAAAATACAAAAGGTCGAAAGTACAAAAGATCAAAAAACAAAAGGTCGAAAGTTCAAAAGGTCGAAAGTGCAAAAGGTCGAAAGTACAAAAGATCGAAAGTACGGCCAATTTATTTTTAGTTGCATATGCTTAAA
This sequence comes from Aspidapion aeneum, assembly GCA_963576565.1. Lineage (NCBI taxonomy): Eukaryota > Metazoa > Arthropoda > Insecta > Coleoptera > Brentidae > Aspidapion > Aspidapion aeneum. Next base: position 52,940,577 of record OY755040.1, on the reverse strand, counting down.
AAAATAACCAAAAACACCTGTGTCAAAGTTACTACCATTACTTTCTGCACAAAAATATTGCTTAAGGGGGGCCATGGCCCCTATGCCCCCTCCCCTTATAACCACCGGTGTTTTTTTGCTTTAAAGAACTTATTTAGATAAATCAAAATATCTAATCTAATCAAAAAACAGTTTATTTTAATTTGGAAACATTTTATTTTAGTAGGTATAAATTACGAACCTTTTTGAAGTATTTATCATAACATTAACCTCACTTTGTAATATATCATTTAAAAAGAAATTGTCTTATCCTCAATAAAGAATAGGCACATTTTTTTCTGAAAATCTTAGAAAATATATTTAAATATGCAAGAGAAACTGATTATTTCAGTTATTTTTGAAAATAAGTTTATATTAGTACGCCCCTGAAGCCTTAAATATGGCAACAACCCGACATTTTAATAAAGTTTTTAAAAGAAAATGTTATGTTCTACAATAAAGTATACTACATATTTTTTCCTAAAAAGTGTAGTTTTTAAGAAAACTTTGAAAAACCTATAATAAACATGTTTTATCTAAATAATCCCAATTTACGTACGCCACTAAAGAGCTACTTGCTTTTCCTAACCTTATTGACCAATACATCGTTGGAAAGAGAATTTTATTCTTCATAAAAAACTTTTCTTTGCAATTTTTGATAAAAAGGTTAGTTTTCGAGAAAATTGCATAAAACTGAAAAGAACAGGTTTTTGGGGGTTTGGGGGGGATTTTCTCCGTCTCTGTCGATGTTTTGAGTTGCCAACAAAGATATTCGGATTCAGCGGGGTCAAATTAGGGGGAAATGGTCTGTTGCCAAAAAGTAATATGATTTGCTTCTAGACCGAAAACGGAGAGCCTTTTAAAATAATATGCTCTGACTATGACTGGTAGCACATCTAACCACAAGTCCTGACAAACTCGCCGCTCGTCGCCGGCTAGTTTTGGCGACGTCACCAAATCACTGTAGGTCCGCGTATTTTCAAAATAGCCCCGCGTGTTTAAAATAGCCCCGTTATACGGTATTTCAAAATAAGGTTTACAAAAATGAACAATATTAAAATTTTTACACAAAAATTACTTTGTTGTCAAAAATTTTCGCCCACGGTGCATTTTGTTTGCATGTTACGAAAATTCAGAACTCAGACTTTTTAAAAACCGCAACAATTTTTTTTGGATGTTTGCTGCCTCCTTGGCCCCTCCCCCTCAGAATACCGGAATCCGCCACTAGGTTTGGTCAAATGTTCAAGGATTTTCAAATTCAAAAAAATGTAAAAACCTGTTACATTTCCACATAGAACAAGCTCTTCAATGCCACTTATTCAAAAAAAGAGAGAGAGCTGCCGATCACTTCGGGCGTCTAATCAAACACTCGAGCCTGTGAACACTCTCGGTCGCTGCTTCTGCTAACTATCTCAGTCATATATGCTATTGGATCCGGAACGAAATAACGACGTACGAATTGGTAAATAATGAAACAGCGATTATCAAAATAGCGATGTAATAAAAGAGCGACTATCAAAATAGCAATATATGAAAATAGCGTTTGTACCAAAACAGCGACATATCAAAATAGCGATGTATCAAAATAGCGACAATCAAAAAAGCGACAATCAAAATAGCGACAATCAAAATACAGTCGAACCTCTCTAACTCGAACCTCTATAAATCGAACCTCTCTATAACTCCACCCATTTAAGTGGTCCCTGCACTTTTTATATGTATTTTAACCTCTTTAACTTGAATTTCTATAATTCGAACTCTCCATAACTCGAACCGTTTTGGTTGGCCCAAGTTATAGAAGTTCGACTGTAGCTATATTCAAAATGCAAATTTGGACGAGACTTAATTTGGAAGTGGTACTAAACAGCGCAGGTCCAAATCGTGCAGGCCTTAATAGCGCATGGCCAAAATGACTTCTTTCCCGGGATCCTAGAGGGTGTGAATCCAATCCGATCCAAATCAAACCAAACTAAATCGAACCCAACCAGCATATTTTTTCAAAAAGAAACTTCCCTGACTTTTTTCCCGCGATTCTAGAGGGTTTGAATCCGAACCAAACCGAACCGAACCGAACTAAAACATATTCGGTTCGGTTCAGTTTGGATCGGTTCGGCTTCAAACCGTCTAGGATCCCGGGAAAAAAGTCGGGGAAGTTTTTTTTTTAAATACGCTATGTTGTTGCTAGCCGCATGCTTTAATCCTTTTTGTGCCATTAGCTGATAAATATTATTAGTGTAGAGTAGATTCAGTATAAAAGTAGGGCATAATTTTTGGATAGTCATGTGAACTTAACTGGACGCCTGTAGCTGCGTCATCGGGTTTCTAGAAAGCAAATGGTTTAGGCAACCCGGTGACGTAGATTTTTTAATCTGATTACAGTTGGCCAGTCAGGTTCAGTGACCTTTCAAATTTTGTAGATAACCTGCGTAAAAGTATAAAGACCTTGTTACCTACCTATTTACATTTTATTCTGAATCACTTAATTTTGTGAACCATAATATTCTGCTGGCGGCTAGGTAGTCAAATGAGATTCTAAGAAAAATATTGTTTTTTTGTATCTGACCAGACGATTTTTAAATAAGATTAACAAGGTTAAATTTTTGCTTAACAAGGCACAAAATCTACCTAACAAACAAAATTTTATTTGTAGTCTTGTTTCAACAAAAATGTTATTAAAAAGTTATTAACGGTTGGCACTATTTGACATTGTTGAGATTTTTGCGCATACGGCTTTATAATTAGAATAGAACTAGTATCTTAATTATGGCAAGAGAAAGAAACATGTTTCCGAAATACTTATTTGTACCTGTTTGTCATGCACCAACTGAAAGATAAAGAAAAATTACAAAAGTTTTTTGTTACTTTCTTTCTATTTTTAATTATTATTATACAGGTTTAGTAGAGAAGGGTGGGTGGTGCTACCACGGATCACCTTTTGTTAGGTGATCCGTGGTTCTACCATGCAAAAAATTAGTAGGTTTTTATATCCTCATGACTAGTTACACTCTCTACAATACGCTTAAAATGAGATGTCCGCTAATTTTTATTACAAGCTTTTATTTAACTTCAGATGTTCTGTCTAACTAACTATCAAATCTTGTGAAGCGTTTTTGACACACTTCCCATTATCCGATTTGGATGAAATTTGGTACACACATAGTGGTCCCATGACAATACAACATTAAGAAAAAAATATCCTCCCACCCCTACCCTCACCCTCTTCCATAGAAAAATTTAATTTTTTGACACACATCCCGTTATTCGATTTGGATGAAATTTGGTATACATATAGTGATCCGATGACAATACAATATTAAGAAAAAAATATCCTTCCACCCCTACCCCCACCCCTTCTATAGAAAAATGTGTTTTTGACACACTTCCCGTTATCCGATTTGGATAAAATCTGGTATACACATAGTGGTCCGATGATAATACAACAATAAGAAAAAAATATCCTCCCACCCCTACCCCCACCCCCTTCCATAGAAAAATTTAATTTTTTGACACACATCCCGTTATCCGATTTGGATGAAATTTGGTATACATATAGTGATCCGATGACAATACAATATTAAGAAAAAAATATCCTCCCACCCCTACCCCCGCCCCCTTTCATAGAAAAATGAGTTTTTGACACACTTCCCATTATCTGATTTGGATGAAATTTGGTATTCACATAGTGGTCCGATGACAATACAACATTAAAGAAAATATATCCTCCCACCCCTACCCCCACCCCCTTCCATAGAAAATGCATTTTTGACACCCTTCTCATTATCCGATTTGGATGAAATTTGGTATACATATAGTGGTCCGATGACAATACAACATTAAAAAAAAAATCCTACCACTCCTACCCCCACCCCCATCTATAGAAAAATGCGTTTTTGACACACTTCCCATTATCCGATTTGGATGAAATTTGGTATACATATAGTGGTCCGATGACAATACAACAATAATGAAAAAATGTCCCCCCACCCCTACCCCCCACCCCCTTTCATAAAAAATGCGTTTTTGACACACTTTACTTCAAATGACTTTTATAAATTTTGGTATATACATAAAGGTCCGATGGCAATACAGCCCAAACAAAAAATATATTTCTACCTTTACCCCCTTCCCCCAATAGAAAAATGAGTTTCCAAACAACTCACGATCAGCGATTTCATTATAATCTAGAATAAACTCTTCTGTTCTGTTATTGAACAAATATTTTCATTTAATAGAGTAGGTAGCTGAGACTAAAAAGTAGAAAATAAATTGGTAAAATTTTTTTTTTAAGTCACAAGCTTTTATAAAATGCACTAAAAATTAAAAAATAATTTTCTAACATTCTAATATTATCATAATAATAAAAGCGATGGCCGACTGATGTAAATCTCGACGATGTTAGCACGATAAGATATCCGTATCAATTAAATATCACTATTTGCAAGAATCAATCTAGCAATTTTTTTACCAATTTATTTGAAGGTAGGTTCATTTTTTAAGAATATTTAATAATTAGTTGGTTTATGTAGAATGCATTATCAATCTCGTTGCCTGGAGAATTAGCTTTTTACTCTATTAGTCAAAGCATATTATTTTAAAAGGCTTTCCGTTTTCGGTCTAGAAGCAAATCATATTACTTTTTGGCAACAGACCATTTCCCCCTAATTTGACCCCGCTGAATACGAATATCTCTGTTGCCAACTCGAAAAATTGACAGGGACGGAGAAAATCCCCCCCCCCCCAAACCCCCAAAAACCTGTTTTTTTTTTCAGTTTTATGCAATTTTCTCGAAAACTAACCTTTTTATCAAAAATTGCAAAGAACAGTTTTTTGTGGAGAATAAAATTCCCTTTCCAATGATGTATTGGTCAATAAGGTTAGGAAAAGCAAGTAGCTCTTCAGTGGCGTACGTAAATTGGGATTATTTAGAAAAAACATGTTTATTATGGATTTTTCAAAATTTTCTCAAAAACTACACTTTTTAGGAAAAAATATGTAGTATACTTTATTGTAGAACATAACATTTTCTTTTAAAAACTTTATTAAAATGTCGGGTTGTTGTCATATTTAAGGCTTCAGGGGCGTACTAATATAAACTTATTTTCAAAAATAACTGAAATAATCAGTTTCTCTTGCATCTTTAAATATCTTTTCTGACTAAGATTTTCAGAAAAAAATGTGCCTTTATTCTTTATTGAGGATAAGACAATTTCTTTTTAAATTATATATTACAAAGTGAGGTTAATGTTATGATAAATACTTCAAAAAGGTTCGTAATTTATACCTACTAAAATAAAATGATTCCAAATTAAAATAAACTGTTTTTCTATTGGATTAGATATTTTGATTTATCTAAATAAGTTCTTTAAGGCAAAAAAAAACCGGTGGTTATAAGGGGAGGGGGCATAGGGGCCATGGCCCCCCCTAAGCAATATTTTGTGCAGAAAGTAACAGTAGTAACTTTGACGCAGGTGTTTTTGGTTATTTTTTTAAGCATATGGAACTAAAAATAAAGTGGTGAATCTTATGCAACGGTTTGGAGGTGGGGGGGGCATAACCATAATTAGGTACTAATAAATATATAAATTTTTGCAATTTACGGACGCCCCTGGAGAGTTTTCTATACTATGGGTCACATCTTGTGACACACTGTTTAAAAGGACATTTTAAAATCGGGCCCGCCGCCGAAGCCATAAAAGGTCAAAAGTACAAAAGGTCGAAAAAAAATCGACAAAACAAAATATTAAAAATACAAATTTACCGTATCAAGTCGAATTGACCTGTCCAGTCGATGTGGACCCGCGGCCGTACTTTCGATCTTTTGTACTTTCGACCTTTTGTACTTTCGACCTTTTGAACTTTCGACCTTTTGTTTTTTGATCTTTTGTAATTTCGACCTATTGTACTTTCGACCTTTTATCCGCCGCTCTTTATTATCCACCGAAAAGCTAATAAGACACAAAATTGATTAGTTTGGATTGATCTTAAACAATTTCTTTAAATTAAGAACACCACTGGAGCGGTAAATATAAAATAACTTCCACTTTGTTATACATCGTTAGAAAGAAAATGTTATTGGCTATGACGAAGTATAAAACACATTTTTTGATAAAGAGCTTGGTTTTTAAGAAAATTGAATAAAACGTATGAAAAACATGTTTTTTTTAATGTTTTGTTGAAATCACCCCCATTGACGGACGTCGCTGGAGAGTTTGCTATAAGTCAAACCCCACCGAGTTACACATTCTTAAAAAGGGAATTTCCCTGTCTACAAAAAAGTGTAGAACAAGTTTGTTCATGTTAAGATTAGTTTTTGAGAAAATTAGATAAAACTTGTAACAAAAATGGTTTATTTTCTGTTTTTTCAAAATTAATTTAATTTACGGATGCCCCTGAAGTTTTCTTTATAAAACCGATTTAATCATGTTACACGTCATTTTGAAGGAAATTTTATTGAATATACCAAAATGTAATACATGGTTTTCTGTAGATATTAGTTTTTACAAAAATTAAATAAATCTTGGAAAAAACAGGTATTTTTTCAACTTTTTTTAATTACTTCAATAAACGGACGCCGCTGGAGAGCTTGTTATTAGTCTAACTTTATTAAGTTATACCATGTTAAAAAGGGAATTTTATTGTCTACAATAAAGTATTTTATACATTTTTCTCTTAGAAGCTTAGTTTTTAAGAAAATTTGAAAAAACCTCAAACTTTCAGATTTTGGGAGGTCTGGGAGGGTTTTTGGAGGTTTTTGCAGCCAGTTAAAAAAAATGTTATTATTTTTTAATTATACAAATATATATTTTGAAGCACACCTGTGACAATTTGGGCTTTCCAGCGGCAATTTAAAATTCCGCCGCCATTTTGGCCGCCATCTTGAATATCTCAGCCCCTGTCAATATTTCGAGTTGGCAATAGGGATATTCGGATTCAGCGGGGTCAAAATAGGGGGAATTACCCATTAGCCCATTTGTCAAAAAGTAATATAAAATGCTTCTAGAAAGTGGATTTTCCCGAATCTTGCCTGAACTATATTTAATTTTTGTTTGAATTAAACAGGTGGTTTGGGGCCAAACCATTTCTATACCCTTTCAGGGCCTTATACAACTCAATGGGCCAAACAAGGTTGAGTAAAGGGTGCGAAACAGGTTACTCTGTTGTATCAACTAACCATTGCCTTCTATACCCTACGGGTAGACCCGGCATGGGCCTTAATTGCCATTATATTAAGCTTTTATCGCAATTGACCAAATACAAGTAAGAATTTAATGAGCCAGACAGGGATGAAAATAGAATTTCGGTTTGGTAAGTCCGAATACATGCAACATCGCAAAAATATTCTATTTGCTTGTCTTTGATAAAAAAGGGCAGTGGCGGCGCAAAATAAAAATTTTGAATTCCACTAGAATTTTTTTATCAACAATTTTCTGTTTGAATAATAAATAATTCATGAATACTTACTTGTGTATACTGTGTTTACAAAATTCCCTTCAGTAAAAAAAAAGAGTAAAAAGAATTTCTAAGCATGCTAAGTGCAGTGGATGTATTAAAATTATTGTTTTCATCTTA